>CM070779.1:0-14872 GCA_036346955.1 Dipus sagitta
GCTGGAATTCACTATGTGGTCTCAGGCCGGCCTTGAGCTCATGGTGATTCTCCTACCTCTGCCTCCTGAGTGCTAGGATTAACAACAGGTACCACCATGGCCAACACACTCTCATTTTGAGCTGGAGTCTTACTAATACAGGAGCTTGTGAGCCTGGGCTACTCTCTGGTCTCTGCTCCTCTTTGTAGGACTGGGGTTACAGGTGTGTGCAGTCATGTCCAGTGGTTTACATGGGATCAGAGTATTTGAACTTGGATGGTTTCAGGCCCCCTAGGCCCTTGTGCTTGATCAGAAAGCAGACCTAACCACTGAGACATCTCTCCAGCCCTGTATGTTTATCTATGTGTGCATCTATGTCCACACATATGAGTGCCATCACCCATGTCTGAAGGGGTGTGTGTGTGTGTGTGTGTGTGTGTGTGTGCACGCGCGCTGTGCTTAGTACACAAGCCTTGCAAATCAGCTTGCAGATATATAAAGAGCGGAAAACCACAGACGAAGGAATAAAACTTGCGATGGGAATGCTGTAACCACACAGCCAAATCAATATCCTAACCCAATTGCTTTTATAGATAATGTATCATGTAAGAAAGGTTTTTAATTAAGGAAGCCTCTAAGAAGGCATATCCAAGGCCTGCAGATCTCAGTGTTCCAATCAGGTAGCATTTGGGGCAGGAGGACAATAAACTGACAGCAGTCCTCTCAGTCCCTGTCCATTTCCATTGTTGTCCCTCTTACCTGCCTTTTCAGAAAATCATGAAACTAGATTTAAATACGAAATTCTATTACTAAACAAATGTTTTGGAATATTATCCAAACATATTAGTAGAGGAAAAATGCATAAGAAAATGGACTTTTTCACAAAAATCTTTTTCTTTGTCTCAAAGACTTAATATATTTTTAAAAAATATTTTCTTTTTGTTTAATTATTTGAGAGAGAGAGAGAGAGAGAGAATGGGCATGCCAGGGTCTTCAGCCACTGCAAATAAAACTCTAGAAACTTGCGCCACCTTGTGCATCTGGCTTACATGGATCCTGAGGAGTCAAACCTGGATCTTTTGGCTTTGCAGGCAAGCATCTTACCTGCTAAGTTATCTCTCCAGGCTAACAATACATTTTGATTTAGTTTTTATTTCTGAATTCCTTCCTGTGGAGCAGGTCTTGCATCCAATCAGAGAGCTCTTGGTTTCCTCTACAACAAACATGCCACCATTACACTAGTTGGCACGTTTTGCCTGGCTTGCCAGGTGTGTAGCTTGTACGGTCCACCGCTACTTGAGCCTGTTCATAAATTTTCGTCCTCAGGAGGCTACATGGCACTTTCTAGCACTGTGACAGGGAGGATGCTTCCAGCCAGCTCCAGCTTGCTTTCTCAGTGTCCTGAAACCGAAGGCAGGTGGTGTCTACAGCAATTGGATCTTACTGTCTAGCTCTGGTGGGCAACCAAGAGCCTTGGCAATAGCCCAAATAATAATTTTTTTTTAAATTGTAACATTTAGCTGTGGCAAAGATCCGGTATGCTAGGTGAATTCGTGATAAGGTTTTAAGTTGGTTCACGTCTGCAGAAGGACATTTGAACCATGTGCATCTCAAACTTTAAACTAGATATAGTACTGAATTTAACATTTCCGCTTCTAGGAATTTAGCCAAAGAAAATAACAAGTCAGATGGATGGGTTAGATGTAGAAATTTACTCACTGAAACATTGTTTACCAAAGGAAGTGCTGGTTATGATAGCATGAATTTCCTACAACTGATCTTTCTAAATTAAGTTTTATTTATTTGCATGTGTGTGAATGTAGGCACACTAGGGTAGGGCCTCTAGCCACTGCATACAAACACCAGACACTTGCACCAAGTTCTGCATCTTGCACATGTGGCAGTGAACATGTTTCCTAAAATCTGGGCAGAGAAATGAGGGGCTTTTTCTTCATTGAAAAATGAGGTACTTATCACACAGTGTTTAGAAATTAGTGCTTCGCCACTGTGGCTGCGACATATGTCATCTTTCTGTGAATCTTGGGTCTTCATCTGCTACAGCTTTTGGACCAACTGGTTTGCCAACAATAATGACAGAATATATTTAGGTCACATTTCTCATATACTATTCTGAGTACAATTGAGGCCCAGTACATTCAACAAACTGCAGTTTGAAAACCAGTCACAAAGTGGGTTTGTACTGAATGTGTACAAACCCTTTATGGTTATTCTCTAAACAATATGGTCTACCAACTCTTTCCAATGCACTGTCATTGCGTTTGGTATTACGAGCTGGTTCTCTGAAGATGCTTTGCCATTCTTATGTCTTGAGCCTCTATAGATTCTGCTACCTGTCATAGTCAGCTCCCCGGCTGTTCGAATGAACTTCCAAACCACACACAGTTTATGGGAGGAGTAGCGCTGATTTCAGGTTTACAGATCCAGTGGAAGTTCCTTAATAGTGGAAGATGCTGGCCGACTTTCACCGATCCACATGGACAGAATTTTTAAAAAGGACTTGAGAGATGGATTAGTGGTTAAGGCACTTGTCTAAAAAGCTAAAGGATCCAGGTTTAATCCCCTAGTGCCCATGTAAAGCCAGATGCATAAAGTGACACAAGTGTCTGGAGTTTGTTTGCAGTGGCTAGAGGCCCTGGCACACCCATATTCTCTCCCCCACCCCTCTGCTTCTCTCTCCCTCAAATAAATAAAAATTTTAAAAATTAATAATATCTGAGTCTATTGGGAACATAAATTCAAACTACTGCATTGCCCAAGGGTGTTCCTAAAACAAATTCCCCATCGTTACCTAGAGACAAAATTATGCATATTAGCTCTTACAATCACTCTACCAATGAATTAGTACTCCAATTTACAGACTCATAAACTGAGGCAGTAATATAGCTCCCCAACTCCTCTTCAGTTCAGGGAAATTCTTTTCACCCCCTCTGTCCAGGGAACTGCTCTGATAGGAAACTAGTAGTGTATCCACACACATGGCCAGAAATTGACTGAGAGGAACTGGCATGGATATTGCAGAGACTACAGTGGTCAGAGCAAACAGCGGTGTAATACAGACAAATGTGACCTAAGTCTGAAGCCAGTGAACCAAGCAAGAGGGAGGATAGATCCTAAATAAAAAGTCATGAGGGCCTCTAGCCTGGAAAGGGCTTTAGAGGGTACTATTTAAAAAATTAGAAAAAGTCCTTGAAGTCATTGGCACTTTAGAAATTCGGAGCACAGTTGGGAAGCAGAGGTACCGTGACCAGGCCTCGCCTGATGCACGCCAAATAAGCGGGGCTGATTGCTCCACCTCCTGGGCCAGTCTGAGGGCCTTTCTGAGTTGTGGTGGGTGGATGCTGACCCAATGTCAAACAAGAAATGGTAGAGGGGGCTGGGAAGATGTCTAAGCGGATAAAGTGCTTTCCTTACAAGCATGAGGACAAAACCCCAGTGCAGCACCCCCTTTCTCCTCCTGCCCCCGTTGGGAAAAAAGAGCTTCCTTTTGTCTTTAACAGGTGTCCTGAACACTTTTTTCCTTTGAGCACTGCACACGCATGGCTCCAATGTAAGCCAAAGATAAACCCATGTGGCAGTTTGAATGTTAATGTATGTCCCACATAGCCTCAGGTATTTTCAAGTAAGGTTAAGCTTCGTGCTTAAGTCTGCAGCAGCTGGCTGGAGGAGGTATCACTGGGAATGGGTCTGATTCCGGCCCAAAGGAGTGGAGAGAGCAGGGTGGTATGTGGTGCTTCTTGCCTGCTCACTTTTGGGGTTTGCTGGCTGTTGGTGGTTTCTGTCTACTTGGATTTATGAAAGGGAGCTGTTTTCTTCTGTTATTGATGGAACTTCTGAATTTGTAGGCTGAAATAAACTTGTTCCTCCAATAAACTGTGTCTGGTTGAGTGTTAGTCTCAGCAATGAGGAACTGACTATAACAACCCACAACAGGGTTCCAGAGTGACAACTCATTGGAGCCAAGCAGTGTTGCCTTGAGTTACTTTTTTTGAATGTGTCTGTATGTGGTATGCATATTGTGTGTGTGTATTCCTATGTGTTTGGGTGTGTGTGAGTGTGCCTGTTTTGTCTAAATGGAGGCCAGATATCATTACTAGGTGTCTCTATTGCTTTCCACCTTATTTTCTAAGACAGGGTCTCTTGCTGAGCCCAGGGATCACTGATACAGGTAGACTAGCTAGGCCGCTTGCATTAGAGATCCAACTGTCTGCCTTCCAAGCACTTGGATTACAGGCCCAGGCCACCACCTTCAGCATTTACAGGGGTTCTGGAGTTATGAACTCAGGTCCTAATGCTTGTGTACCAAACAGCCCACTTTGGGTCATTTCTAATGGGTTATCAATGTAAGTCTCCATTCTGTTTTGGACCATAAGCTAACTGGGAAGACCCTGGGGAGCCCAGGTAGGGTACAGACCCAGGAGACAAGAGCTCTATGTAGAACAGCCTGAGAGAGTGTGCAAACATGCAAGAGAGAGCCCATTCTTGGGCAAGTGAGAAAAGACTAGTGAGGAATCCGCTGCTGGCAGAGAAATATGCAACCCTTCCAAAGCCATCAGGTAGGGTCAGTGGATGCTGGAGTCTTGCCATTGCCTAAACGGGTGAGCATTAAGAAATTGGAATGATTTCCCTTTTATTGGTGACTTGTTGCAGAGATGAGATAGCATTTTCTTACAGTGGAAACAGGGTTGAGACAGAAACATTATTGAAATCTGAGTAAACTGGACTATTAGGCTAAGGAAGATTCAGGTGGCTTCGGCTTCGAGCAGGGAAGAGACTTCAAGGTGACCTTGCCGAAGGAGTCCACATTATGAAATGTTTTTGATGGAGTGGAACAAGATAAGTTTTCGTGTTGTGGAAAGGTTCAAAGCCCTGGATACCAGCTGAAATAAGAAAATTCAATTTCTGGCATAAGATTGTGCTTTCTCTGCCTTTTAGAAGAACACACACATCTACCCTCCGCCTCCCTGCGGTGCTCCTCTGTGGCCATTCTTAGACAAACAGTTTGTAAGGGCAGGTGTGTCTGCACAGGGGATTGCCCCTGCACAAGCTCAGACACATGACGGCTGCTGCAGTTGGGGGTTTTAGGAGCAATCTCAACCATGGCCAGAGCAGGGACCCAGGCGTGAACCAGGGCTATCTTGGTACGCTTCTGTTCTCTTTGGATCTCCACATTCATCTAGTGCAGTGGTGTTCATTAGAACCTTGCAATGACAGAGAATGTTCAAGAGGTTCATTATCCAATATGGCAGCCACTGTCCCACATGGCTGCCATGCTCTTGAAGTGGGCTAGTGCCACTTTGTTTAAATTAATTTAAATGGCTCTATGTACCTATTGCCTATGCCACTGGATAGGATTACTTTAAAAGGTTCAATGTCAAAGGGCAGAAGCCTCAGACCACTTATGATGGACTTGAATTTTGCCTCTACCACTGGCCGATGGCGTGACCGTGGGTAGATGTCTTAACCTGTCGAGTTTCATTGCCTGATCCCTCACCAAGAAATGGATGATGATATTTTCACTATGCCATTTTTATGGAAATGAGGTATACATACAGCACACAGATTACATATATTTATTGTCTCAGCTGTGGCTGTTTAACCATAAGCCAGTCTTGTGGTTGAGGTTTGGGAGTTTCTCAGTGTAGACATGGGCCATTGGTGAGGTTGAATGAAGCTAAGGAGTGAAGGGCAGCCTCTATTTGTCTCCCCTATGGAAAAGGCAACGGAGCGAAAGTGGGAAACGGCAGGGGCTTGGCAGGGTACCAGGCAGCTGGGCGTGTGTAGACACATTCCCTCACTCCATCACCTCTCTCCCAGGCAGCAAGCAGGTGAGCAGGGCTGTGCGATGCCGCTTTCCACCCACAGCCATGCCGATTACTGATGGAGACCGCTACACAAAAAGGGCGATAGAGGGAGAAGAGAGGGAGGAGGCGATAGTGATGTAATCTCTGAAAAGATACAGGGGACAGAGAGACAGATGAGCAGAGGTGGGAACTGAAGTAGAGAGGGGCTGGGGACATGGCTCAGTGGGTAAAGTGCTTGCTGCACACAGGAAGACCTGACTTTGATTCATGAACCCCATGTGAAAAATTCCGGGCACTGGTAACATGCACCTATATTCCCAACACTGGGAAGGAGGAGATGAAGGATCTCTGGAGCCCACTGGGTAGCTAGTCTAGCTGAATCACTGAGCTCCTGGAATGAGTGAAAGCGCCTGTCTCAGTCAGCTAGCTGAAAGGATATTAGGGAAGACACCTCATATGGACCTCTGGCCTCCACATGCATGTACATTCTCACATACATGTCCACACACATACAAACATGGGCATGCATCACAAGCATACATATACATGGACAAAATAAAATTAAAGCAAGGATATAAAAAGCAAAGGGATAGCCGAGAAAACACAAACATAGTGTTAGGGAGGGCAAAGGAGGGGAAAGACAGACACAAGGAACCAAGAGACACTCAGAAGGGCAGAGACACAGGGGTCGGGCAGCATGGAGGAAGAAACCTAGCATGCACACCCACTGAAAGAGAGCAGGGAGACAAGGCAGAACATAGGAAGGGAGAGATGGGAAATTTCCAGTGAGGACAGAGACTCTAAGACAAGGGCCCTGGGCAGATGTACGTGGAGAGACTCTGAAGACAAGCAGAGCTGGGAACGTGTAGCTAAGAAGACAGAAAAACACGCCAAACAGAAAGTCAGGACGGCAGGCAAAGCAAGGCTGTAGCTACATGCTGGGATACAGGCTGCTGGACACCTGCTGGGTGCAAGCCACCCAGACGCTTCACAGAAGGGCAGGCTGCATGCCACCAAGGCCGAGGCACGCAGGAGACAACCACTTGTGCAGGTACTTGGTGCTTAGCTCCTTGGTACCTCCCGTCAGCATGGATGTGGGGCTGGAGGCACTAAGGTTCCCAGAGCTCTAGTCTCAAACTCCCCCTCCCCATGGCTTTCTCCAGGCATTAATCTTGGTCAGGACAGGTTGGTCTTTTCTCAGCTATCTGCAAGGGTCAGCTTAGAAGTCTCTGAGGAGACATAGGCTCAGAATGTCAACTGCCAGCTGGGGGCCTGACACTGCCACGGACTCCCCCCACCTCAGTAAGAGGCGAGGCTGTTCTCAACCTCTTCCCTCGGAGGAACTTCTCTTCAAGGAAGAACAGAAGAGATTGTGGCTCCCAGGGAAAAGGGGGAACCCTGCTCCCTGTAGAACCTTGCCCCTTAATCAACAATTCTCCATCTTGGTGACAATGGGGGAGTCCCAGAAAGTGTGAACAAATGCCGGAGCTCACCCCATGGGGGTGAGATGCAATTGCCTGCCCTGTGGTGGGGCTCAGGCACTGTAGGTTTTAAACCTGCCCTTAGGTGTCTAAAATGAGCAGACAGGGTCCATGAGGCTAATACCTTCCCCTGCCTGCTTTCACATTTTTAATGGAATCTTTAGCCAGGTGACAGATGATGCCTCCTTCGAGAAGTCTTCCCTGATGATCCTACCTCCAGGTGATTGGGAAATACCTGGCTCATTTTCTACCTAGCAGCGGTAGTAGCTAGATAAAATAGTTGTGAGGACTAGACATAATGGTGCACCCCTATAATCCCACCACTCGGGGCTGGGGCAGAAGGATGAAGAGTTGAGGGTCAGTTTGGGCTGTGAAGTGACAGCTTATCTTGCAAATAATGAGCGAGGAGGAGCCTGGATTCTCAGCAGAACACCCCCTGTAGCTAGAGGACCTGGGGTTTGTCTTTCATTTTGTGTCTTCACTTCCTCTTCTAGAAAATGGGAACAATGAGTCCAAAGACACAGCATGCCTAGAAGGTGCTAGTGTCAAGACAGAACTCCATCTTGCCACTCTAACTACTTTGGTTTTGATTTTCTCTCTCCCTTCAGCATAGGGTTTTCATCAGGAGCACCCCACCAGTCTTGTGTTTTGGATGCATGTTCCTGCATTGGTGGTGCTATTTTGAAGGGTGTAGACCCTTTAAAAGGTCGAGTCTAGCTGGCACAAGAAGGTTACTAGGGGCAGGACATGATACTTGTGCCCCACTGTATCTGCTTCCTTGCTCACCATGATGGCAGGAGTGCCTGCCATGAACTCTGCCATGCGCCCAGGCCGCGTTGGACTGAAACCTTGAAACCATGAGCTAAAATGAATGCTCCTTCCCTGAAGTTGATTCCGTCAGGTAACTAATACAGCTAGCTCTATTACAGACAAACGAGGCCTCACGTTCCTCGTTTGCAAATGAAAGTGATTAGACGGGACCCAAGGGTGTGGGAGAGCTGGTTGAACTGAGGCAGGGATGCAGCCGGCACCATACTGGCCTCCATCAAACGACTGTGCACTATCGATGTGGATTCCCAGGTATGGCAGGAAGGAGAGAGCCAAGAAAAGAGCTTAAAATGACTACGACTGAGGAGCTGAAGCCATGGCTCAGATGGCAGAGTGCTCACCATGAAAGCATCAGCACCTGAGTTCCTTTTCCAGAACCCATGTTAATGTTTTTTAAATGAGATGTGGTGATGAGTGCTTACAGTCCCAGTTCCGGGGATGTGGAGATGAGTGGATCCCTTGCTGGGCACCAACCTGTCCTGTTTGGTGAGTTTCAGGCTAATGAGAGACCATTTCAAAAAGGTATATGGCGTTCTTGAGGAATGACACCCAAGGTTGTTCTCTGACCTCCACACACGTGCACCCATACACACACACACAAACATGCACACACACAGTACAAAATAACTGTGATTTTTAAATGGAGGACAAGGGACTGGAAAGATAGCTAAGCGGTTAAGGCGCTTGCCTGCAAAGCCTAAGGACCCAAGTTCAGTTCCCTAGGACCTATGTAAGCCAGATGCACAAGGTGACGCATGCATCCAGAGTTCATTTGCAGTAGCTGGAGGCCCTGGCACCCCCACTACCTGCCTCTTTCTGTCTCTCTCTCAAATAAATAAAATATTTAAAAAATTAAATGGAGGACAAAAGAAGGGGGGGGCTGAATAGATGCCTCAGTGGTCAAGGCCCTTGTCTTCAAAGCCTAATGATCCAGGTTAAATTCCCTAGCACCCACATAAAGTCAGATGTACAAAGTGGTACATGCATCTGGAATTTGTTTGCAGTGGCTAGAGGCCCTGATGTGCCCATTCTCTAGGTTTCTCTTGGTACCCCCTTCTCTTTCTGCTTGCAAATAAATTAATTAATTAAAATGAATAGAGGAGGAGAAGAGTAAAGGAAGGGAAGAAAGGCCACCCTCCCCAATCTCTGGTAGAGGGCTTCTCCATGTATGTGCACTTTCAGTGGTAAAGTGACTCCTGCACAAGGCCTAAAAAAAGTACACGCACACATACAACACATACAACATGTTAATAAGTAAATAAATAAATTCCTTCAAAGAGAAAACAAGTAAACAGATTCAAGCTGTGGCACAAGCACCTGAAGCCAGCTTCCACACAGGACTTCCTGAACGCTGGACAAAAGGCACTCAGAAGGAAGCTGAGAGCCCAGGAGGGAGCCAGGAGAAAGGGGACAGCATCTCCTTCAGATGAGATGTCCCTGGGGGCTGCTGACTGCTCTAGTGACAGGCTCAGCGAGGGCTCTGTGCACCTGTGACTGGAAAGGCAGGCATCAGAGGTTTGTGGAAGATGCTTGGCTACATCATGGCTGAGCAGGGAGGCATATGCTCCGTGGCACACAGCCTAATCTCAGAGGAAGTATTCTGATAGAAAGATTCGTGAGAGTTATTCAGCCTGCAGATACAGGGCCTTCATTTCTAATTTCCACGCCAACCACTGTTGTCTTAGGTCTCCAGTCAGGCAGGTTTGCAGCCTGATAGCCACAGATCAATGTCACAGTTGGTCTGGGGGCTTCAGAGGGAATAAGGAAGAGCGGTTTGAGTGGAGGCGTTAAGACCCAGGTGACTCTGAGTCCCCTCCTAACCTGTGGCGCAGGCAAGCTGGAAGGTAAGGTGCAGTGCGTGCAGCAGGAAGACCTCCACCCACTGCATACAGCTGGAACCACGACCTGCAGACGTGGGAAGGCAACCCAGCAAGACGGCTCCAAAGCCTGGGACAACATTTTGAGTTCCCACACAGCAGAGAAACCTGGGAGTCATTCCTGCTCCAGACAGGAATGACACAGCCCTGCAGCTCATCTGTGTTCCCTCATCTGCTGGGTCACTGTGCTTCATGGGGCCCTCACTTGTCCCTTGTCTCAGGACCAGGAGGTAGTAAACAAGGTGACTTCAGAGGACAAACACTCAGAGAACTGCAGTTATTTTCTGACTACAGCCAGCAGGGCAGGGATGTTAAAAGCATAAATTCTGTTTTATTTTTCCCAAGTTGATACTGTGAAAAGCTGGCCAAACATGTAAATTTTTTTAAAAATGCCACACATTCTCCCTTAGATTTATCATCTCTACATCTGTCCATCTATATGTAATATCCTATTTACCCATAGAGTATCTATCTAAAATATCTATCTACCCAGGTATCTATCTGCTATCATCCACCTCTCCATTTATATCTAATAGCCTTCCATCTACCCATCTATCTTTCATCCCTCTATCTGCTATTTATCTACCTATTATCCATTCATCTATTCATCTGCATAAAAATATACTTCTATCCATGATCTACCATCTGCCTATAATCTATATGTTATCTGTTCATCCATCCACATCTAATATCTTTTTGTCTATCCATGCTTCTATCTGAAATATTACTATGTGTGTGTCATGCATCTGTCTATTTAGCATCGACCATGCATATTTGTATGTGTATGTCTATTTTATGAATTATTTAAAGTTGAAGACATCACTTATAACTACTTCAGTCTCTGAAGGACAGGGCAATTCTCTTCGCAGTGTCAATATCATTTTCTCACCTAAGAAAATGGAAAGATTCCATAACATCCAATATCCAAGTTCAAATGTCCCCATGTGTCCTGAGAATGCATTTTAAAAATATTTTTGAACTATTATCCAATATAGACCCTGCCTCCACATATTTATTGTGGAGTATTTATTGATGTGTTTTCTTCCTCCCAGTCCCCCTCCATCACCACCACACCCTCCCCCACATTTCCATGACATTGACCTCTTGTACATTCCCCTTGTCCTGGAAAATGGGCCAGATTTGTCTGATTTCTTTCCCATAGCGATTTGGCTGCTTCTTCTCTCCCTGTGTTTCCTGAAAACTAGAATCTGGGACTGAACTGGACTCAGTTTAGATAAGAGTCTACTTAATTCTGATTGGAGATTGTAAGGTATCCCACTAGCAACAAGCAAAGGCTGCAGTTGGTTAAAGCAGTGAATGAGTGATCCCCAACAGTGGAGACCTTCCCCTCACCCATGCTTCAGAGAGACATATATGAATGACACGCCAGCAGCAAGCAAAATGTCTGGACCCCAAGAGCAACTGTGGTAATTCATGCCTGAAATAACTGTTAGGTTGCAAGTTTATAAATGATACTTTCTCAAGATTTTCATCCATGACTCCTCTACATTAGTTCACATGATTATTACCATAATTTTCACAATCTCTCATCTTCCTTTCATCTTTTCTGTATCTGAACCTTGTGGAATTTCATGGTATCACCATCAATACCTACGATGCAGGCCAAGATCTCCCCACAGTCGTCATGAAGTTCATCATGAAGATGAACGAGGGACTCTTTATAACTTATTCCAAAAGATGGAGGTGTGTGTAATTTTTGGAACAACTACATGACCCCAGCTGACCTTGGACTTCTTTGTTCCGGACCTGAAGTCAACATTTCTTCAAAGGAAATGGCTCTTTTCAATGGTAGGTGAAGATTTTTAAGCCAAGATATGGCCGGCAAGTGTGACAAGCACATAGACTTAAACCCTAGTTCTGTTACCTAGGAGCTGTGTGGCCTCTGGAAGTCACCTTCTGTACTGTGTCTGTTTTCTTATCTGTAGAGGGGGAAGGAAGCATGCAGCATTTTGTAATCTTGAAAAGACCATGTGTAGTGTTCACACGGTAAAGACCATGTGTGATGTTCACACAGTAAAGACCATGTGCAGTCTTCACACGGTAAAGGCCATGTGTGGTGGTAAAGACATGTGCAGTGATCACACGGTAGAGACCATGTGCAGTGATCACATGGTAGAGACCATGTGCAGTGATCATATGGCAGAGACCATGTGCAGTCTTCACACAGTGGAGACCATGTGTAGTGATCACAGACCTTGTGCAGTCTTCACACGGTAAAGGCCATATGCAGTGATCACACGGTAGAGACCATGTACAGTGATCACACGGGAGACCATGTGCAGTCTTCACATGGTAGAGGCCATGTGTAGTGATCACACGGTAGAGACCATGTGCAGTGTTCAAACGGTAGAGACCATGTGTAGTGTTCACACTGTAAAGCTGTTCAATTAGCCCTTGGCAAACAGGGAGTGCTACATGGGTATTGAAAATTACCATTCATATTCTTAAAATATGTATACGCATACACACACAGGCATTGTATACATATATTTTGTATACAAATATACATATCATGTATGTACCTATCCATAAATCATATACATGTATGTATATAATACATATCCAAATATCATATATGTGTGCATATATGATACATACATATGTGTATATTTATATATGCAAACATATAATATACATATATGGATACGATGTGAACATATTCATATCTAAATATCATGTAAATCATATATTTATTTATATAGCACATGTCTATATGTGTTTATTCTACCCATACATCATATATATACCTGTATGTACAGATGTACAGGTATAAGTATTGCTTAACAATTTACATAGAGGGAGCAAGTGAAAAGACCCTGGGGCATCCCCAAAAAGGGAAGAACTTCCTCTATAGATTCAATGTCTTTAGTTAGAATGTGCATAAGTGAAAATGGCATCATGTTTACTTTCAAACTCTCCTCCCCTTCCATGAATGGCAGGTGCTACTAATATAACATATGCAGTCTTGAAATACCGTTTCCTTCTCCAAAATGTGTGCTTTTATTGAAGTAGAATATGATGTGACATAAGTTCCTCTCAAAATAAATGTAGTTGTTAAAAATCCAATGGGCCAAGTTTTTGTTGTTTTTAACTTCTTTTAAAAATATTTTATTTGGGCTGGAGAGATGGCTTAGCGGTTAAGTGCTTGCCTGTGAAGCCTAAGGACCCCAATTCAAGGCTCGATTCCTGAGGACCCATGTTAGCCAGATGGACAAGAGGGCGCATGTGTCTGGAGTTCGTTTGCAGTGGCTGGAAGCCCTGGTGCGCCCATTCTCTCTCTCTCTCTCTCCCCCCCGCCTTCTGTCTGTTGCTCTCAAATAAATAAAAAATAAAATATATTTAAAATTTTTCTTTATTTACTTGCAAGCACAAAGAAACAGAAGACAGAGAAAGAAAATGGGCATGCCAGGGTGTCTAGCCACTGCAAATAACTTCCAGATGCATGTGCCACCTTGTGCATCTGGTTTTACGTGACTACTAGGAAATCAAACCTGGGTCATTAGGCTTTGCACACAAGCACCTTAACCACTGAGCAATCTCTCCAGCCCCGTTATTAAGTCTTAATGTATTTATTTGAGAGAGAGAGAGAAAGAGGCAGAACGAGACAGAGAGAGGGAGAATGGGCACACCAGAGTGTCTATCAGCTCCAAATGAACTCCAGATACACGTACCATCTTGTGCATCTGGCTTTATGTGGGTACTGTGGAATTGAACTTGGGTCCTTTGGCTTTGCAGGCAAGCACCTTAATTGCTAAGCCATCTCTCCAGTCCTGTTTTTCACTTTTACTGGCAATTTTCAAACATGTACATAATGTATGCTGATCATAATCTCCTCTCACTGCTTTCTTTTGTCCCCCTTCCTGTCCCCCTTGCAACAACCCCTTTCTTTATCCCAACTAGTCCCTCTTCTATTTTAAAGCCACTTTCTAAAGACCAAATCCCAAGGGCTGTGGGCTGCAGAAATATCGGTGGTTAATATGGTGGCACAGTAGGATCACACTTGGGCGACACTGACAAAGCTCCTGGGGAGGATATCCACTCCTGTCACTTAGAGTAACTCTCGAGTCCAGTTGGTTCCCATGCTCTCTGGACCATGTGTCACAGACTTCATGACTATCTGGGTCAGTCAAGGCTGATGAATCCCTAGGACAGCACAAGAAGCTCTGTTCAGTAACATGAACCCCCCCAGCCCCGCAGACTTTTAACTTTAACCTTAGCTAGTCATGGAGCGGAGTGGTCTTCCAAGCCCCTCCCTTGTCCATATCTGGCCCAATCATGAGCAGGTCTTGCGCAGGTGACCATATCTGGAGCGACTTCATGAGTGCAATGGACTGTCATATGCTAAAGGCAAAGTTCCACAGCACTCCTCCCCATCCTCCAGCTCTTACATCCTGCCTGTCCAACCTCCAGACCCCATGCAAAAAGCCAGAAGCAACTATCTCCTGTAATCCCAGCACTCTGATAGTGTGATGGGAGATGGAGGCAGGAGATTTTTCCCAGAAACTCTCAGTGCTCCTAGAAAAAAATAATAAACATCAGAAATTAAAGCCCTGCCTCAAATAAGGTGAACCAGTAAAAACAGACCACTACATACATGGCCCCCCACACATGCATGTACACACACTTAAATGAATAAAAAATGTTTTTTTTAAGTTTTAAGAGAGAGATAAGGAGTTTCAAATTTAAATATTTGTCAACCTGCCTCATTGTCTTTAACAATATTCTCTCTGCCATCTTGCAGGAAGGACTTGCCAAAGGAGGGCAGCTGAGATTTCAGGAGGGTTGTTCTGCAGGAAGGTTGTATAGTAAGTATTGCCCTGGGTTCACCCTCATCCTGCATGTGCTTGGACAGATGTGCTTATCT